>OZ005657.1:3893046-3942046 GCA_963930645.1 Salticus scenicus
TGGTTTTGATTAAATTTTGGGGATAAATGTTTTTTTAGAGAGCTAAAGCGATTGGATATATCTTCATCTTCAAGAAAATTTGCGTTAACCCTTTAAAGACCAGTCACAACATATAGCAGAAATTGGGTTTACTCGGAAATGGAGCGCGGACAGGTGGGCAAGCAGACAGGCAGAAAAACTAATTAATGTCATAATATTTTTGTCATAATAAACCTTGTTCGAAACTGTAAGAAACGCTTAACACAACTAAAAATGCAATTCTAGCAATTTAGAATTATAGCCCCTAATATGAACGAAATTCGACCAAACTTGTGTGCAGTTGGACCTTGACCTAAACTGGTGCTGATTAGATTTGGGAATCAATCGCTCAACAGGTGGTGCTGCCATCCTTTTTTTTTCTAAGTACTTAACATGGCAGTATAGGACAAAATTACATATAAATGCACATAATGTGAGTTATTTTTAACGCATGAATGTAAAATTTATATGAATTATTGATAATAGTAGTAATAAACTTGAAAAAAAAAAATGTGCGCATGCAGGAGCATTGCTTTCCTCCTGGGAGGGAAATGCCCTTCCCCCGAGGCCTGTGTAAATTTTCAATGTGGATATTTTAGAAAGAACTCGTCAATATTTCTAAAACGAATGATTGAACCATAGATCTGTATTAATTTAAAACGAAACTACCTATTTCTTTTATTTTTAATATTATATATATATATATATATATATATACAGTCGAACCTCGTTAACGTGAATTACTTTTAACATGAACTGTTACCACAATCCCCGTAAAAATGAAGATTACATTAGTTATATGACGATCAGTTACTGATAGCATGAACTACTGATAACATGAACAGATTTTTAATTCCCCTTAAAATTCACGTTAACGAGGTTCGACTGTATATCTTTTCATGTCTGCACAAAAATGATTTTTTTTCAGCATTTATTATTATACTACTTTAAGAAAAAAATCGTCTGCATTCATCATGAAAAATATCTTTAATAAATTATAACTTAATAAATAATTTGTATTGAATAAATTTGTATAGGATTAAATAGAGAAGAAAGTCTTGTGGTAATACTAGTTATAATATATTAAAACAAGCGGGTTTTACCTCTGCCACTGCTAACTACATTTAAAAGAATTTTGAAAATTCGATATTACTTACTAATATAAAAACTTGAAAAATATTAAAATTTAAAAAAAAAGTATTCCATTAAAAATCAAAACAGTATTTAAACCATAATAATAACAAAGCAACTGATTTTAAAAAATCATATTTTTCATAAATTAGTTAAATTTAACTTACTTATGAAAACTTATTCCACTTCCTTTCATAAATGTATTTGTACAAATAAAAGCCGCCCAGTATTTCGGCATTTTCAATATATATCAACATTCTATTCCATTACTGTTTCCGAGTTTTATAATCTCTCATGGCTAATGCCAAAAAACTTTTTCGGCATCAAAAATATATCTATGCCATGAAAGCCTCTGCGCAAGTGCGGATTGAACGAGTCCAGTGTTAAAATAGGGGTGACTGAGAGAAAACAAGCGATAAGGGAACACCGAATAACTGGATGTTTGCCAAATAACTGTTTTCTCGGCCAATTTTGCATCCCTCCAAACTTTTGGACTCGACCTCACTGCCAGTCGTAGGAAACGTGGTCGCACTATACTTTGTGTTTTGTGACACATGTTCAATAGCTTTCATTACTTTATTTCAGTATTTATTGCTATGAGATATAAAAATATTACATCAAAATTGCATTAACTGACTGAATTGCTATCTAAACATAAAACCTTTTTAATAAAAAAGCAAAAGTTTCACGGGGATAACGCCAAAACTAACGTCATAGATACAAAAGTATATTCAAATGAATGAAATTTGTTGGACATTATAGTAGGAAGAACAATTGATTAAAATTTCAGGAAATTTGGAGTAATATGTACTGAGAAAACAGTACATAAAACAGCGGCCTCTGTGAGCAATAACAGCACATATCTGCCTAGGCATTGGATCGAACAGCGATTGGATGACATGTACTGGTAGAGCACTTCATACACGATGCCACAATTCATCGATCGAAGTTACTGGTGAGTGGTGGGGGGCCAGTCGCTTTTCAACGATTAAACAGTCATTATCATTGGTGCGAGATCAGGAGAACGCGCTGGCCAGAGCAACAGTCGAACACATTCTGTATCAAAGAAGGTCCGGACAATACAAACAATTTGCGGTCGTGGATTATCTTGCTTAAATTTTGCGCTACGGAGGCCTCGAATTCAGGGCGGAGGGGCGGGCCTTAACTTATCCGAAATTTAATGGCCGCTGTTCAGAGTGCCAGGAATACGAACATGAAGTAATCGAGACGTGTATGTTGCGCTTCGGAGGCCTTGAATATATGGCAGAGCGATGGGCCTTAACTCGTCAGACTTGTAACGGCTGGTATTTAGAGTGGCGGTAATGAAGATAAGAGGTGATCAGGACGTGTATCCAATGGTACCACATACCATCAATCCAGGTGGTGACCCAGTATGCGGCTACCAAAATTCTGATAACATTCGAAATTGGATCACTGATATGGGCCCTTTAATGTGTGATCATTGATGAACCTGGACGCAGGAATGGCATGAAGTCACCTTTCAGACAAATCACAATCTTGTTTACAGCATCAAGATTGCCTTATCCGTTATTAACAGCGTTAGGAATAATGCACATTGCCAGCTGGGATTCGACATCGTCATACTCTCCATCACTTGCAATGATGTTATGGGTTCCCATTGGATACACGTCTCGATTACTTCTTGTTCGCATTCCTGGCACTCTGAATAACGGCCATTAAATTTCTGATGAGTTATGGCCCGCCCTCTGCCCTACATTCGAGGCCTCTGTAGCACAACATTTAAGCAGGATAATGCACGACCGCAAGTTGTTTGTATTGTCCGGACCTTCATTAATGACGAATGTGTTCGACTGTTGCTCAGGCCAGCGCATTCTCCTGATCTCGCACCAATGAAAATGACTGTTTAATCGTTGAAAAGCGACTGGTCCCCACCAATCACCAGTAACTTCGATCGATGAACTGTGGCATCGTGTTAAATCTTTATGAAGCGCGCTACACGTACACGTCATCCAACCACTGTTCGATTTAATGACTAGGCAGGTAAGTGCTGTTATTGTTCACAGAGGTCGCTGCTTTATGTACTGTTTTCTCAGTACATATTACTCCACATTTCCTGAAATTTTAATCAATTATTCTTCCTACTATAGTGAATATGTCCGTCAAATTTCATTCTGTTATTATCATTCCTTCTTGGTGTAACAATTTTAGGGGCCAGTGGTGTATGTAACTTTTTTAAATTTTATGTTACGCGGCTTTATATTGCGTTATGAACACCTGTTTTGTAGTACTTGCTAAATAAATTTCATTACGTTTTTACTTTAGTATTTATTATTATTGTGTATAAAAATATAACAAAAGTTTTTATGAGGCTTCTCTCTCCATCTTACAATTCTCCATCTCCGATCACTAAATCAAATGTATTTATGGGAAAATTTGCTTATACAATTACTCATTTACTTATGTATATTTTTAAATTCCGTTTTCAAATTCTGAAAATTTATAAGTAGGGAAGAATGGGGTTGAATGGGATGCAGGATGAATGGGACAATAGCAAAATTTTTATGTTTTGCAAGCACCATAAACTTGACAAATTTCCTGATGTATGGCAACACTGAGGCCCATTCATCAAGTGTAGTTTCAGAATTGTGCTATTCATAGAAGGGCAGAAAAAAAATCAAAGGTTCTTTTTCAGCTGCCAAAGTAAGTTTTTACTGATTCAATTAGGTAGTAGTTACGACATTAACTATTTGATTAAAATTTATATGACTCTTATATGGTGAAAAGGCATAATCTTTTATTGTGTTTATGATATTCAAGAAGAATATTGACAATTGTTCATTAAGCCTATTTCCTGTTTTATATTATCATGTGATGGTTGGGGAATGGGACAGTTTAAATGGGGATGAATGGGACATTCCTCACTATGTACTAATTTAAAATTTTACACAAGAATTTTATTAAAACGTAAATTAGCCATATTGATTATCAGGATTCTTAATTTTGTGGACTTAGAAAAAAAAAAATGAAATTAATTGTTGTGATTTTTGTTTATAATAATTATGATTAAAAAATTAAAAGTTAGACTATTCAATGCAAATTAAATCAATAATTAAAATAAATAAATAAAGTAATAATAATTTGATTAAAATCACAATTTCAATCAAGCTAATTAAATAAATTCTGGTGATTATTAATGTAATACTGAATAAAATGTTGATTTTCCCGATTAGTCGAAAACAAAAATTTATCTGGATAATTTGTACTCTATTATAATGATTTATCACTTTCTATTGTTTTATTTATTTATTTATTTTTAAATTAGGTCTTATTAGATTAAATTACCAAAGCCTATAGCACTAGGAACTGTACGAACCAAAGGATTTTTGTCTTTTGATGTTAATTTGAGTCAATACACCAATTTATATTAATTTCATAGAATTCACAGTATGCAGGGATGGAACACGGGCGCAGAATTCATACCACTCTCAATGTAAGAAAATTTTCTACTTCTTAAATCAACGATATTATAGGTAGAGAAATTTCTTAAACGGTTTCCGGTATGAATTCTGCGCCCGTGTTCCATCCCTGAGTGTGTGATAAAATCACATAAATTAATTTAACTTTAAAAAATTATTTACTTTCCATTTTGTTTTCTTTTCTTTGTTAACTCCAGTCATAACCCATTCATTCCCATAGGTGAGGATGAATGCACATGCATGTAAAAAGAAAAAAATATTATTAATTAAAAATGATAACTTTTTATTAAAGTTAGTATGTTTATATGAAACTGATTACTAAAGTGTACTTGTTAGCAATGTTACAAAATTTTGAAGTACATGTGGACGACACTATCAATAAAAACATGAAAAATGTCCCATTCATCCCCACTCTCCCCTATTATATTAGAACTCGTTTTTTAAAAACTGTTTTTTTTTAGTATTTTGAAATTTTAATTCTGAGATTAAAAATGTGGTGAAAATTTAACAAAGTGGATTTACTTTATTTTTTTAGCTGTAAAATGTACGATATGTAAAAAGTAAATTTTTAGAAAACGAATTCTAATTCAAATGTTCAGAATATTTTGAATGTGACAACGGAATAAAAAAAAAATACATTAGATAGTGAGCAATTTTATAAACAAATTTCGCCATATAGTTTTATGGGCTTTGGTGAACGGAGATGGGCCAATAGTAAAAGAGAGAAAGTAAATGTATTCCTATATGATATTGAATATAATATATTATTATAATAAACTGACAATTGAACTGTACATATATTAATCAAATGACTAAAATTCTATATATCTATATCGATAAGTGATTTTTTTTTTTTAAATCATTGATATGCAATGTTTATTTGATTAATGTCCACAATAAATGACCTATTTCCATATGGCTGTAAAGGTCCATATCTATGTAAAACAAATTCGGTCATAGAATCATAGAATACCACCAAATACAACTTCTCCTGAACTGCTTGTATATTTAACCCTACAAGGCACCCAGTTCCATATGTGGAACACCGACTTTAATCGTTCCTATAGCTATCGTTCCTAATACTATACCTATCGTTCGTCTTTAATCGTTCCTAAAAATTTTGAGAAATGATTGTAACTGTTGATTATTTGTTAGGTGGATTTCTAAACGTTTATTTATACTATTATAAAACGATGTTTTCTCATGATAAAAATGTGATATATCAATTCTGTTTTTTCAACGTTTCTATAACAATGTCTAATCGTTTTTTAAACGTTGATAATAAAGTACTTTTTAACATTTAAAATCGATTTCATTTCGTTTGCTTGCGACAGCATGTTTTATCTCAACTCCATTATTTCTCGGGTAAAACGGCGGCCATTACTGTCACGGCCATTCGTAATGTCGACACAGGCATTGAAATATACATTCAAGCTATACGCTTTTTCTGCTTATTGTAAATCGTATTGATTATTTTCCTTATACTTTTTAATTATATTACCATTTAGTTTTAATATAACACTAACACTTGTTATTAATATTCCATTTTCGTAAATGAAATTTACAAAATTTTATTTAAGCCTGAATTTGTAGCATGATCTCTTAAGATTATTTTTTAAAGGTAATCATCATTCATTGAGATAATTTTCGTTCTGCAATTTTTTTTTTCTTTTTCTTTTTTGTATATCGCAGAGAACATAACTTAAGTTATAACGTTATTTTATTTATTTTTTAACCATAATATCTCTTTGAAAATTTTTTAACTAAAAGAATGTAGGATTTCAGCTAATATAATGAATTAAGTTTGATTCAATTGTTTCTTCATTTTGCATGAGATCAAAACCTGTATTCGGAGACTATAACGAAGGTATATGGAATATGATATAAAAAGATATTGCAAATATTTAATTTGCTTCGTGTAAGAAAAATGTCTATTTCATACCTTTCTTTATTGCATTATTTAAGAATGATGTAATAAAGTAATGTTTAAAAAAAATAAGAATAATTTTATAGCTTTATACTTATGTTACCATAATTTCTCTATATATTGCTGCCTTTTTTCGCCAACTGCACGATAATAAATGCTATATATATATATTTAACTTTGGTTACATTATATATTACTTATTATTATTTTTTCAAAGTTGTATATATATTTTATTATTATATTTTACTGAACATTATACACATTCCAAAATAATTTAAACTTCAGAAATATTGTAACCTTATCTCTTTTTGTGTTACTTTCAGCACTTTAAAAACCTATGCAATAAATATCATTGCTAAGTAACTGTATCATAAAGCTGCATTAACTTTGTGTTTCCTGTGTTTGCTAACTTCAAAACAATGGAAGTTCCTTCTTAAAGCGAAAAGCAGGTATCTATAAAAACTTTAATCTATTAACACTTTTATTGAATAAAGTAAATTTAAAATTCTGTGTACTGGAAAATTGAAAATTGATTTATTTTCTGACACATTATAAAATGTATATAAATCTATAATTTATATGAAAAATTGTATAATAGTTAGTGTTTTTTAGAAATATATGATGTTGTCGTTTCTGCTCTGCGTATAGGGTATATTACATTATCCGCCCATACTGAAAAGTTAACTTAGTTAAAACTACTTAGTATTATTTAAATTTTAAGAAAACAAATGATACGGTTTAATAACGATTTAATATTCAATTTTAAAACGATTGAAAATTCAATTTTAATTATTAAAATGTTAATTTTGTTAAATCAAAACAAAAAAAAAAGTTTTTCTTTGAAGCTTCATTTTATATTTTTGTAAAATTATCAAATTTCATTTTTAAATGGTATTAAAAAACAATTTAGTTTAAAATACGGTTTATTACTTAAAATAGATGAAAATGATAGAATACTTTAGAGGAAATAATGATTCAATTTTAGTTCAAACAATTTTTCCTCAGAAGACATGAAAATGCTTTTTCGAGAAAACTGCCTTGTAAGTTGAGGAAAAACTTTAATGTTGTAAATGTTGTTATATAATTATGCAGTAAAAACTTTCATAATATGAATATTTCAAATCAATGAAATGTTAATTTTGTATGATGAAATCAAAAATTGGTTTAGTTGTTTAGAAGTAGGTCTTTTAACAACTTTTCCCTCTTGTTTCATTTTCGCATCAATTTATACTAAATATAATGAACTTTAAAATACTATTTGTTGCTTAAATTTAATAAAAATAATAGAATGATTCACAAGAAATGGTAAGAATTCAAATTTAGCTGTCAATATTTAGAATTTTCTCGCAAAACTCTATCTTCTTTGTCGAAACAGTTCTTTTACGTTTCAGTAAAATTTGACTTTTGTAAGTGTTGTTACTTAATTATAAGTAAAAAAAAAAAAAAAAAAAAAAAAAATTAAGATAAACTGTCTTTTAAATATTTAAAGTATGATTTTTATTAAAACTTAAAAGTGGTTCAGAAGCAAATCTTTTAAAAATGATTGCCCCGCCCTCGGTTTTCGCTTCGACAGATATTTTAAATTTCACTATAAATTGAAACTGAAAAATATATTTCTATTTAAAAAACAGTTTTATGCTTTAATTTGATAATAATGGTGAGGTGATAAGAATTCAATTTTAGCTATCAATATTTGAAATTTTGCAACAAGACTCGGATAAGCTTTTTTGTCGGATTTACGTTTCATTAAAATATGATTTTGTTAGGTGTTCTTACATAATTGTCAGTAAAAAATTTTAAAATAAACTGTCTTTTAAATATTTAAAGTATGATTTTTATATGCTAAAACTTAAAAGTGGTTCAGAAGCAAATCTTTTAAAAATGATTGCCCCGCTTTCGGTTTTCGCTTCGACAGATATTTTAAATTTCACTACAAATTGAAACTGAAAAATATATTTAAATTTAAAAAACTGTTTTTTGCTTTAATTTGATAATAATAGTGAGGTCTTTTATATAAAATGATAAGAATTCAATTTTAGCTGTCAATATTTTTAATTTTGCGACAAGACTCGAATAAGCTTTTTTGTCGAAACATTGATTTACGTTTCATTAAAATATGACTTTGTTAGGTATTGTTACATAATTATCAGTAAAGAATTTTAAAATAAACTGTTTTTAAATGTTTAAAGTGTGATTTTTATATGGTAAAATTAAAAAGTTGTTCAGAAGCAAATCTTGTACAAATGATTGCTCAGCGCTTGGGTTACAGTTCGACAAATATCATAAATTTCACTACCAAATAATTTTGCTTAAAATACTGTTTATTATTAAAATTGATGAAAATATTAGTGTAATGTTTTTAAAAAGTTAAATTCTGCTAATAAAAAAATTGTTTTTGTCTTTCAGATTCTGTTTAAGAAAATGAAAATTTGAAGCTAATACGTAACCGAACAGTTATAAAGCCGAAGAGTATAAAAGATGTACAATTTAAATGAAATAAAATCCAAGTTAAATAAAATGAAGTGAAGTGAAAGCTTTCTTTTTTTCTTTGTTTTCTTTCTTTTTTTTTTTTTTTTTTTTTTACTTATAGGAATATTTTATTTAATTCATTTTAAATGTAAAAAGAAAAAAAAAAAAAGTGGAAGATCCAGGTCTATATAATCAGTGAATATGTTTTATCTTAAAAAGGGTTTCCTCCCCTCCCCCCATCTACTTGTTTCATGTATTATTGAATTAAGTAGCATACATATGTACTTTAAATTCCTTGTGAATTTTCATTTTATCTTTATCTACTTAGGTTTTACTACTATCTGTAAATTTTTAAGTTAAAAAAAATTATTTATTTCATACATATGAATTTATAAATATCTAAAATTATTCATGAATTGTTTTAAATATTGTTTAAATTAAATCTTTTACACTATTTAATATTTAAATATTAAAATCTGAATTAAACTAATAAAAGATTTCTTTTTTTTCTTATTCAGTAAGAGAAATTTTATTTAAATTTAGTTTTTAATCTGATTAGGAACAAAAATTAATATTATACGAGAACATTGATTGCACTAGGTATCAAGTCCTTTCCCCACACCCACTTTTCCCTTTGTTCATATAGCAATTGAGATAATTTATTATATAAACAGTATTATGAATAATTATATAATAATCGATACAACTGTTACCTTTTGAAATAAAAGTTTAAAAGAAAATAAAAGAAAAAATGAACTTAGATATAATTCTTTATTTTTTAAGATAGCTATATTTTGTTTATTGTATTATTATTATTTTAGATTGATTGAAGCCAAAGTGGTAGTAATAAATGACTAATAAGCCATCTAAGTATTTTGAGTAAATACATTTTTTATAATTTGCAACCAAAATCCTTTTTTTTATTACTATTCAACGATTATGGTTCATTAGTATCAACATTTTCTGAATTTTTTGAAGTATGTGTTTTAAGGTGGCTCGTTACTGTTAGCTAATCATATTATTATTTATAATCAAAATTATTCTATGGCCAATGATTTTATTCTTTCTTCACATTTGTAAAATTTGTAATTGTTAATTTAGTTTTGTTTTCTAATTTTTTTTTAATTTATTTTGAATAATAATTATTCAAAAGTGATATAATTTTTTGAAATCAATTTTTAAAACAATAACTATTTTAATATGGCTGTGAATTAAACAAAATTAAAAATATATTTTATGTAATGATTACTTCTGCTGATTACCAGTTTACCTATATTGTTCTTAACTATAAGTGATAATGGATAATGTTCCTTTAAAAAGCTGTTATAAAGATCCCCCCCCCCCCCCCACTGTCCAGAAGTTTGTAAAGTTTTCTTTTAATGCTAAATGAAAGAATCATTTTTAACTACACAAACGTTAATTTAAAGTGATTTTTTCAATTATTAATATTAATAATTAGTGAATATTGTCAATTAATTATTAATTGACATTTCTGAAAAAAAATTGAGTCTTTTTTTTAAATAAAATTTCTTTAGCCCTCATATGATTTATGAATTGCTACCTTCCTGCCTATGCCATTTTTGTATTGATTTTTTACATTAAGAGACTTCGAAAATTCTATTTTTTGTCTCATGCTCTGTGGGAGGGAGAAATTATTATTTACAAATTACCTATAAATTTCCAAAGAGATTACTTATAAATTTACTCTATATATTAAATGAGGGTGTATTTAGTGCATTTATATGTATATATACACAAACGCACATACAAATATAGATGTATTTGTGTGTATACGTTCATTTTCTTTTCAGTGGAAAACATTTGTCAATCATACATACATAAAGTTAAATTTGGTTTTTAGTTAATAGTTAATGATTAAAATATTGATGTTCATTTTCAAGAAAAAGAAAAAGCTATTTTGTTTACAAAATGGGGAATTTATTGTTTCATTTATCTAGTATTTACAAAAAAAAAAAAAAAAAAAAAAAAAAAAAAAAAAAAATCTTCAAATTAAAATTGTTTTTCTTTGCTGAAAAATTTGTTAAAAGTGTAAAGTGCAATATTTTCTTATGAGAATTTTTAATGTCTGAACTAGACATGTGGAGTTGCAAACTCCATCTTAACTTAAATACTTATTTAGATTACTAAGAAAACCAGAGACTTGAATTGAACAAACAATAAGAGTTTATTTGAACCAGATTAATGGGAGAGCGGCCTGGTAATAAAACTTATCTCAGTCAGCGTATTACTAAATCAAAATATATAAATCAACAATTTAATTATCTTAAATATCTCACCCCAGCAGATAGTCGAAGGTGTAGAGATGGTCGCACTCGTAATCCGCTACTATGACTTCACTATGGATCAGAGGATTCCCTTCGGACCCAACTTGACCTTTCCGAATGCTAGTAGTTGCACACACCAACACTCATCACTACTTAACTTCACACAACTAAATTTCCACGACTCTACTTCCCGATATTCACCAAAATAAGATTCATCACATCCACTATACTATCCTCCAACATCCACACCATCTACTAAAACCATCTCTATTTTTATACTTCTTCCTACACCCTCCTTTCACTACATTTCAATCCGTTCCTTTAAAAATCACTTCTAATTTATCTAACATTCAAAATCTAAGTCTTTTATTGCAGCACCCTGCCGACACAACACTAACTCGAACTCAACCATCACCGAGTCACTGGCGACGAAGTGATTTTAACTGTCCCCACTTTCTACTTTGCTGTATCCAGCTTAATTAAAACAACTGTGGTGACGTTCTGACGTCTCAACCTCACAGACGTAGTTTATAAAATTAACGATTGCATTGATGTTTATGTCCCCAGCTATAAGTTTTTTTATACATAAAATTATTCATATTTTTTTTTTCTTTTGAAAAAGTGAATTTATTGATAAAGATTTACCCCCCCCCCCCACCTCCCCCGTATAACCAACGACGATTAATATTAGAAAAAATTTTCTTTCTGTGCATTTTACATTTTTAATAAAATTAAGGCTGAGAAAGCAGAAATTTAATTATATGGACTTTCACTGTGTATACAGCATGAGATCTGTAAAGGTTTTGATAGATATCATTAGGATAAGCATTTCTTTTTCTTTTTTTATTATATCCATCATGTAGAGTCCCTTGATATAGCATGATATACTCCTATATATATGTTTCTTTTTTTCTTTCTTTCTTTCTTTCTTTTTTTTTTTTTTTTAGATTACATACTACCACTAGTTTATGTATAGGGACACTCAAATATTCTAGAAAGCATTGGGTTCTTTGAGAGATATTTCTATAGAACAAATTTTAATATCTTTACTATCCACGAAGATTTAGGAAAATTGAAATATGTTATTTATATGCACAAAAGGATGCTTTGTATAATATGTAGCATGGTTACCATTAGATTTACAGGGTGACACAAAAATATTCAATTATATTAAGAGCTATTAATAAAAAATTGCTAGAATTGTTCTTTCGTTTACATTAAGCGTTTTTCACATTTTCTATCATTTTTTTAGTGTGAATATAATTTCAATTTTTGTATATGTCTGACTGTTCTTCTATACGTCTGTCTGTCTCTCTGCCTGTTTTCTGCGCTCTAATTCTCGAAAATATTTATGGACTTTCTTTAAACCGATGCATTTTATTTAAGTTTACTATCGGATGTTCCCTATTAAAAATGGAATGAATATCTCTTCTAAAGGGACACCCAAAAGTATTCGAAAGCATTGTGTTCCATGAGCGGAGTTTCTATAAACCATATTTTAATACCTTTAATATATAGAAACTTTAATGAAATTTTAATATTCAATTCCCTATCAGATGTTTTCTATGTAAAATAGTGTACATTTCTATCTGGTTTGTGTACAGGGGTACTTGAAATTACTCCAAAGCATTGTGTTGTATGAGAGTTATTTTTATAAACCAAATTTTAATAATTTTTTTTTTCCACAAATCTTAATGCAATTGAAATATATTATTCGTATGCACAAAAGAGTTTGCCTTCTATGTAATATAATATGGTTAGCATTAGATTTACCGGGCCATACAAAAATAATCAGTTACATTAAAAGCTATTGGAATTGCACTTTAGTGTACATGAGCGTTTTAACACTTTCTTATAATTTTAGCGGGAATATGATTTCAATTTGTGCATCTGTCTGTTCAATTGTCTACTTTTCAATCTGTTCATCCGTGAATATTTTGTGAATTTTTTTAAAATGTTCCCTATGGAATGTTCCCCATTTAAAATGTCATTTACAGGTCCTGTACAACTTGTTTGTTTACAGGGACAACAACAAAAACAATAAAAAAAAGGCAATTTATTAAGTTTTAGGACAGAATTCTTTAAAAGTTACATTTAAAAAACTTTCTACTATAAAAATCATAAAAATATTGACATGTATTATTAATATTTTAAAATATTGATTCGTATATAATATGATATGATTAACTTTCAGATTTACAAGGCTACAGTAAAATATTCAGAGAGTTTAAAAGCTGTAATTATAATCTAACGGCTGCATTTTCTTTTGTGTTAAGCTTTTTTAATACTTTCTGAAATGCCTAAGAGTAATTTTAAAATAAGTCTATCTGTATGTTTTTCAGTCCTTCTGTCAGTTGTGCGATAACGTAGGAAAAGAATATTAAAAGTTATTCGATACAACACTTGCGTACAGTTGGAAAGTGTTACTAATCAATGCGTACTGCATGATTTTTCTTTCTTGTTTAACTGTGAATATTATTTTAGTTTTGTGTACCTGCCTGTCCACGCTCTAACTCCCGTAAATATTTATGGAATTTCTTGAAACTGATATATGTTATTCAAGTTCACTATCGGACGTTCCCTAGTGAAAATGGAGTTTATATCTCTGCTGGTTTGTGTACAGGGACGCCGGAAAGTATTTCAAAGCATTGTGTTCTACGAGAGGTATTTATATAAACCATATTTTCATACCTTTACTGTAGACATATCTTAATGAAATTGAAATATGTTATTCAAATTCACTATTGGATGTTTCCTGTATTAAATGGAGGAAATACCACCATCGGTTTATGTACAGGGGACACTCAAAACTATTCCAAAGCATTGCGTTCTTAGAGAGACATTTCTATAAATCAAATTTTAATAACTTTTCTTTCCACGAAGTTTTAGGAAATTGAAATATGTTATTTATATGCACAAAAGAATGCTTTGCATAGAATATAGCATGATTAGCATTAGATTTACAGGGTGGCACAAAAATATCCAGTTATATTAATAAAAAATTGCTAGAATTGTACTTTCGTTTACATTAAGCGTTTTTAACATTTTCTAAACATTTTTCAAGTTTGAATATGATTTCAGTTTGTGTATCTGTCCATCTGTCTGTCTGTCTGCCCGCGCTCTAACTCCTGTAAATATTTATGGAATTTCTCGAAACTGATATATTTTATTAAAGTTCACTATGGGATGTTCCATATTGAAAATGGAGTGAATATCTCTTCTGGTTTGTGTACAGGGACACCCAAAACAATCGAAAGCACTGTGTTCTATAAATGTTATTTTTATAAATATTTTCCCTATAGAATGTTCTCCATTTAAAATGACATTAATAGGTCCTGTACAACTAGTTTATTTGCAGGGACAACAACTTACGTTTAAAGACAGAATTCTTTGAAAGTTATATTTAAAAGACTTTCTACTGTAAAAGTCATAAAAATATTGAAATGTATTGTTAATATTCTAAAATAATGCTCTGTATAGAATATGATATGATTAACTTTCTGATTTACAGGGCTACACTAAAATATTCAGAGAGATCAAAAGCTGTAATTATAATCTAATGGCTGTATTTTATTTTGCGTTAAGCATTTTTAACATATTACAAACTGCCTAAGAGTAATTTTAAAATCAATTATTCTATCTGTATATTTTTCAGTCTTTCTGTCTGTTGTGTGATAACGTAGGCAAAGAATATTAAAAGTTATTCAATACATCAATTACGTACATTTGGAAAGTGTTACTTATCAATGCGTACTGCATAATTTTTCTTTTTTGTTTTATATATTTGAAAGGACTGGTAAAATTTATTCTTTCTCGATACATTTTTGCAATTGTGATTCTTTTTATTTTATTTTTATTTATTTATTTATATATATTTTTTTATTTATTTATTTATATTTTTTTTTTTATTTATTTATTTATTTTTTTTTTTTTGCTAAATGATTCTTCTGCCATCATTTTATTCATTCTTCCAAACCGAAGACAAACAATTTATTTTCGTTATTTCAGTACGCTTTTGTAGCTATAACGTTAGTTTTAGCGTTATCCCCGCGATATTTAGGCTTTTATTATTAAAGTGGTTTTATGATTAGATAGCAATTCAGTTAGTTGAAGCAGTTTTGATGTAATACTTTTACATGCAATAGTAATAAATACTGAAAAAAAGTAATGAAAGCTATTGAACATGTACCACAAAACACAAAGTATAGAACCGCATTACATAAAAGTTAAGGAAGTTACCATAGCTTCGTGAATAGACCTTGTTTTTTCGGTACTAATTTCGACTAATTTCGTAACGGTTGACTTCAGGCGCAAGCAGTAATTATGACCTTCAAAGTCATGCAATTTTTGGTTTTTCGCAATTTCAAAGTCAAATATTTTTTTGCGCCAGAAGTCAACCCCACAAATTTTACTCTTTTAGGGTAGTTATTATCAGTATGTATTTTCTGAAATATATACCTTGTGATTCACTTTTGGCGCAAGGAGATTTAGAGGGTCCAAGTTAAAAAAAAAAAAAAAAAATTAGAATTTTGATTGACCTTTGACCTTTGCGCTAAGAGTCAACCATAAGTATTTATGTCCCAATAGTTAGTCTGGAAACAGGAGAATACAAAATAACTATCAGTACTATGGTTCACTTCTAGAGCAAAAAGTATTGGCTTCCGTAAAATAGGTATGATTTTCGTAACAAAACAGAGGACTCCATCTTTGACCCCCCAAAACTCTAAAAAAAACTTTTTCGCAAAAAAAAAAGAAAAAAAAAATTACGTGTCTGATAATTTTACATAAAGAACATCTCCTGAAAATTTCAGCAAAATCAAAGATGTCAACTAGTCAAACATGCTGAATTTGCCCGATTTTAAAAAAACTGGCTCTTAACTTTACAATGAACCTACTAAAACCTTTAGCGCATGAAATGCCTAATTCGTTTTACTTTTCAAAGATCTTGCTTACATGTGTATATAAATGTTTTAATATTTATTTTGAAAAAAAAAAATAGTATCGTTTGACTGCGATCAGTTAGCGTGTGAGTCACGGGATTTCGGCAATTCCGTTCATGGAATAAAGTGAGAGGTAATGTTTCTTTTCTAACACAAAAAGAGTGGCTTCCTGATTTGGCACTGTTAGTCCGTTTTTTTGTTTTTTGTTTTTTTTGGGGGGGGGGGGAAGGGAGAAATTTTAATTTAAAATTTATGATCAACTTAATATCCGAATATTTTAGCACTAAAATGTAGTAAGTTTCGGCAGTCTAATAAAATTTAAAAGAAATTTTGAGTTTAAAAAAAAAAATCAACTGCTGCTGGAACGTAAAAGAAACAAATCTTTTAATAACATTTCTAAGCACAATCATCATTAACAGAAGAGGGGGCAGAAATAAATAATACAATTAAACTTCATAAAGTCTACTTCTGCGCTATATGAAATCAAAGAAACCATGTATAATACCATCACAGTTTTAAAGTCATGAATATATATTTGTTATTAATATAATATAATCGTTAATAAATATAATAATTGTAATAAAAGTAAAAATCTGGAGTGACACCACTTAACTTTCCCAACGTTAAGTAATTAACTCTTGTTTAAATAAGTTAGTCAGAGAAGTCGCTAAATAAGCAAAAGAGAAAATTACAACAGGGTGATTTTTCCCCCTGATAGTATATTGTTTAATGGAACGTAATGTATCCAGATTCTTTTGTACGTGCTTGTAAAATGACTACAAGTATTAGATATACTAAAATCTATACAGTTCGTACAATGATGACCTATAACATGTATATAAATTTAAAGTTTAATTGAATGAGGCATTTATACGCTATCGCACTTTAAATAATTTGGGCCCACGGACTATAACGATAAAGATTTTTTCTTTTGTGTCCGTGTAAATAAATATATATGTATAGATATACCGGTGTCCCATAAGCCTGTAGACATTTTAAAAATTCATAAAAATTGAAGAAATTGGAGAAATGAACGCGGTTTGCGAAAATGTTATTCTAGTGAGGGGTGGGGGGGCGGCTATTTGGTAAAGATTAGGGCGTTGTACGAATGCGTTGCGAGAAACTTGCATATCAGTGTTCTATTGATTGCACGACTTTAAGATTAACACGGCTTATTTTTTATTTTGTCTCTCACTTGCGCCTAAATGAAGTTTTCATTGCGATGCTGACTTGGTGGATAAAGCGTTATTGGTTAAAATGCTTTCCCTCAGGTAAGAGCCGCCGACTGAAGCTGCAGCAACTGTGTTGTAATTCGTTTGTAAACTGTAGTGATTGGCGAACACATGGAATGGGATTTATATGCCTGCACATATTTGCATGCAAATAAATATACTTTTTATGTATGATTTGATCACGTACAGCACTTTCTGTCGACGAAAATTTTAACTAGTATTTTTTCTTTTACCTCCTTCGCTAGAATAAATGTTTTGCAAACCACGTTCAAATCTACCAATTCCTTCATTTTTTATGAATTTTTAAAACGTCTACAAGACTTATGGGATACCCGATATATATACATATACTAGCAGACCCGGCCACGCGTTGCTGTGACTAAGTTATACGTTGAATTATACGGCTGTAAACTATTTAGTACAGTCAAATTATTATTTACGAACAAAGACGAAAACGTTGTAGCCGATGTAAAAACCCACAGGGTTGAGATTTGAAACTTAGGTCAAAATTTGGAAGCGATTGATAAAAATTTTCGTAGTGTTGATATTAAGCACAAATTAATTTTATTGTAGGGTCCTATAAATTTTAATGGAGAAGTGATATATATTATTTCTAATGCTACTTTGAATAAAATTGCTAAAATGACTAATATATAAATTAAATTCTATTAAAATTCTATTAAAATAAAAGTATAAAAGAAACAGACGATTTTAAAATCATTTTTTATGGAGGAGTGAAATATAATATATGCTATAATGGATAATTTTACTTTAAAATGACCTCATCATTTTAAATATTTTAAAGAGGGCAACAGCTGTAGTTATAAAAAGGAAAACAATAAGGCTAAACTAGAAAATTAAGTAAATTTAATAAATATTTTAAAACTTTAAAATTGGAAATCTTATGAAATATTGGACATTTAAAGTAAATACATGTATCATTTTAAATAGAAAAAGATTTTGGAAAAGTTTAGTGTATTTTAACGAAGTGATGAGAAGTTTTTGAGTATGTTAAAATTTTAATAGTAAATTCAAGTTAATAAAGATGGGAAACATTGAGGATTAAGATAAAAATAATTATAAGATTAAAAAAAAAAAAAAAAAAAAAAAAAACTTTTTATATACCATGCTTTTAAATTTTAATATACTAATAATATACTAATTAAAAGGAAAATGATAAATATTCTATCATAGTTTGAAGTCAAATTTGTTTTCAAATGTCTAAATAAAATATCTGATGTAAGATACTAATATTTTGCAGCGGAATAGATTTCATTTCTGTCATCCTTGGCGAAAAAAAAAAAGAATATCGCCAAATTATCTGGCGAAAATATTTAATTCCTTTCAAAAATCATGGTTATTTTAACAACTTGTATTAAAAGAGTAATGAATAATATGAAACAATATTTCGTACAATACGTATTACATGTCATACATACGTACAATGAATAATACATATTACATTTCGTACAATGCATACAGTCGGCTGCAAAATTATTCGAGCACCAGCCAATAATTCCTATATTTAAAAAGTACACTTAAGACTGTTTTGCTAAGTAAATCCTTGTCGAATCATGTTCTTAGACTGATTAAGAACATGACTCGACAAGGATTTATTTAACAAAGCTGTATTAAGTGTACTTTTTTTTGGCAAGGATTATTGCTAGTGCTCGAATAATTTTGCAGCCGACTGTACATCTGGCATGTATATTTTCGTGTTACGCTTTTGATCGCCAAATAATAATAATAATAATAATAATAAAAGCCAAGGGCGACAGAGTTTTGAAATTTAAAATTAAAATTTTGTCAATTAGACAGCAAAATAATTCAATCTAACACCCGCGATAACTAATACATATCTATACCCAAATATAAGGATTAAAATCGGGAAATAAATTTCCTCGATTTTTAATAATTTCTTACAAAAAATCCAGTGGGCAATTAACATAGGATATCATTTTCTTGGCTGTGCAGACGGTCAGTGAGTCACACTTCGCTTGCGTATAGAACTCATAGATATAGTATAGCATATATAGAATAGAGTGATCATTGGGGAGAAAAAAGTTATTCCTTTTCATTTGGGAAAAGACGACGTTTTTACTAAAATATGGCCGTCTTTTCCCGAGTGAATACACACGGGAATACATACTAATATTTCAGCAAATAAAATTTATGAATAATTTATTTGCTAAAGGGGAATGGAAGACTCCAGATACAGTTTCAAATTCAAATTTCTTTCTTTCTTTCTTTTCTTTTCTTTTCTTTTTTTTTTTTTTTTTCAACACCACTTAATGGCTGTTTCCAAAGCTTTTATTTATTTTTATTTTTTTCGGCATAAAAAATCTTTGTACGATAACATGGGGATGAGAGATCTATATATATTACTATATCTATGATAGAACTACATTAGCACTTTATCAATGTGTATAAAATCTTTAAATTGATTATGACGTCAATTTTCGTGAGATGCATAATTTAACTTTTTATAATTTTTTAACGTTCACGTTTGATTAAATGTATTTATTTTTATGTCGAAAGAAAATGAACTCTTTTTTTTTTTTTTTTTTTTTTTTTTTTTTTTTTTTTTTGGCAACAATTAAATTAATGGAACTCACAGATATTTTGGAGCAACTTTAATAAAGGTCTATAATTAACAAATAATTGCAATAAAACAATATTGTGACAATAAATTGAGATAAAAACTATCCTATCTCTCAAGTTGGACCAAACTGCACACAGTGTGCAAAATTTCATTAAAATCGGTTCCTTAGTTTAGGAGTTTACCCCGGACAAACATCGTGACACGTAATTTATATACATATACAGATACACAGGGTGTCTATAAAATGTTGGACACATTGATGTTTAATAATTCATAAAATAATGAAGCTATAAACAAACCTATGGCATTTATACATGGAATAACTCATATTTTCATTTATAGGGAACGTTGCCATAGAAAATTTCCTTTTCCCATTTGAATATCATTTCTTTTGTAAATATCATCTACTCGTCTTATTAATTTTATGTTTTTCTCGTTTCTTTTGTAAAAATCGTTATTAATTGTATGTTTTTCTGTTTTGTTTTTTGGCAAAGATTAGAATGCAATGATATGTTTATTTTGATGCGTTCGTTCGACGTTTAATTGTATGTGATGTTTTATTCGATCTGATATTGAGGAGAATGACACCACCACAAGAGAAAGTGCAGACGTTATGGTGGTTTGTCGAAACGTAATGCAAACACAGAGAAATTACAGAAGAGTACCAGAAAGATCCTTCATCGAGAAACAGTATCTTGCGGCGGAAAAAATAAGTTTCTAGAAATTGGAAGCGTCTTAAATAAGACGAATGCCGGATTTCCCTGCCCAAATGATGTTGATGTTGGGCGTGTCAGAGAAACGTTCTTACACAGTCCTGGGATCAGCGGCAAGAGAATTGAATACACCAGTTTCGACAAAATTCTTAGGAAAAGGTTAAGATTGTATGCTTGAAAAGTTCAAATCATTCAAGCCTTTAAACCGGACGATAGGCCTAGGAGGATGAACTTTGCAACAGACATGCTAAGGAGGATAGAGGATGATGCTGAATTTCTTAATCTCATAATGTTCTCCGACGAAACTTGCTTTCATCTTTCAGGCTTAGTAAATCGCCACAATGTGCGTATATGGGGACCTGAAAACCCCCACGAATACCGCAAGGTACACCGGGACTCCCCGAAGGTTAATGTGTGGTGTGGACTTTTTTTTTTTCACTGAAAAGTCATCTATTATTTACTTATAAACGTTAGAAAATTTCGTATTTCCACAACTCGAAGTGCTTCAGCCGCATGTCTTTTTGCAAAAAGATGGTACAACCAGAGCCTGATTAAAGGGGAAGCACACATTATTTATACTTACACCGTTATTTTTTAACAAATACTTTCCTCCTATAATAAACACAAAATTCTCATTAAAAATTATTTTAAAAGAATTCTGGTGTCTAATAACGGTGAGTAAATTGGATTGTTTTACACCGTTCATTTTTTATAAAAAATATTTCCTCGTCAAAGCGTAGAATTTCTATGACATGAAGTAAAAAATAATTGTAAAAATATTCCGGTGAGAGCGGAGATAATGTGTGCTTTCCCCTTAATCAGGCTCTGGGTACACCACTTTATTGGTGTACCATCGTTCGTAGTTCTTTGAATGAAAATTTCCCAGAAAGATGGATTGGGCGAGGTGGCCCAATTTCTTGGCCACCTAGATTACCTGATATAACCTAGATCACCTGATCTACCACTGGATATTTTCCCTTTGGGGATTCATAAAGGACATCGTTTACAGGAGGAAAGTGTCGAATGTTGATGACTTAAAGGCTAGAATTACAGCCGCAATTAGCTTCTGTGGATGCCGACATGCTTGTCCATACCTAGCGCGAAATTGACTCCGTGCGACGAATGGCATACATGTGTAAGTCCATTGACGATGGTCATAAAGCGTTTTGAGTCTATCTAATCCTTAGTGTTATCAATTTAAATTTATCTTTAATATTTTATGAATTATTAGACATGAAAATATGTCCAAAATTTTATACACACCCTGTATATGCTAGAAGTACCAAAATCTATACAATTCGTACTACGGTCACCTTTAATATATGTACCCAGTGTTTCAGCTCATTCGAACAAAGAGTTTCGACGCTAACATGTTCACTCTCCTGCATCCACACATACATACATGAGTGTAAAAATAGCTAAAATGAATTCAGGTAATCTGAAAGTCGAACTTTCCAATATATGTTCGGAAAGGGAATTAATCATGATAATTTAAATAAAATTCAATTATGATAAATTTAAAGAATTATTCTATATTAATGTCATATTCTATAGAAAGATTTTTCATTCTGTATTAAAACTTTCTCTGCTCACAAATAACCCGCTTATTGATGACGATAATAATGAACTTTTATTAACTATATAGTACCATACATTAATTTATACAATTCTTAAAAACATTTTCATACAGTTTCTAGTTGATGATTTTTATCATGGAAGTAATAGATAAGTTGAATCGAAGTTGTCACTTTCTTCTAGAAAGTAATGATCCGGAAAAATACATGTATCCATTCAAGGAGGATACAATAATAAATATGCAAGTCATTCATATTATTATATAGGAGTCAGATTGTAATGATTATATACATATTCTTTAAATAATAATTAGAATAATATTTGTATAAAATAGGCTCGAAAAGCATAGCCAAAATTATACAAAAAATATGTAATTTTAAATAAAAGGTAATAAATAGGCGTAACAATTTAAAATGAGTGGGCCTGATTACAAAATGTTATCAAGTGTAAAAAGAACAAATTAGTGAAAATAAAAATGTAAAAGAATTCCTTTCATGCGCAAAAACACCTCTCTGCTTCCTCTTCAGAAAGTGGGAGCAGAAGAATAGCCAATGTATAATAAAACAAGAAAATGAGAAACGCCTAACAGGTTTCGGAAATATGGCGAAATTAGCATACGTCCAAAAAATAAAAAAACAGATTTAAAACTTTAACAAATTTGAAAACAGAATTAATAATATGCAAATAAATGCAAGAATACGTGATAAAAGTAACATAATAAAGGACATGCTAAAAAGAGGCATTTTATTAAAAGGCTAGACTTGCTGTAGAGAGGGATTGTAGGTATCAAGCTAACGTTGAAATTTAGCACAGGTCTTCAGCGCAGAAAAGTCAGCGGCCTATAACTGGCACTGTCTTTCTTTTCTGTCGATTTTTCATAACTGCATAATGTTGCATATCTTAGCAGCAACTCAGACAGGATGGACTATGAGTAAAGAACGACGAAAAAGACAAAGCCAAGCTGTAGGCCGCTGACTGTGTTTACATCTTACCTCCGCTGAAGACCCGAGTTAAATTTCGACGTTAGTTTATGCAATTCTAGCAAATTTCCAATAACAGACTACAATGTAACTGAATATTTTTTTGTGGCCAAGTAAACTTTATATTTTATGGAAAGCAGTCTTTTGTGAATATAAATAATTAAATATATTTCAATTTCATTAAGGTTTCTGCAAAGTAAAGCTATTAAAATAGAATTTATAGAAATACCTCTTATAGAACACAATGCTTTGGAATAATCTAGTGTACCACTGTACAAAAAGCAGTAGTGGTAGTTACTCCGTTTTCAATACGGAATATCCGATAGTGAACTTGAGAAATATAATATTTTTTGCAAGAAGTTCCATCAACATTTACGGCAGTTAGAGCGCGGACAGACAGACAAACCGAAGTCATAAACACTTTTCAACTCTGTTGGATAGTTTTAAAAATGAGATTAGCCAAAACTATATACAATTAATGTGTTTCAAAATGGCATTTTTAATTTTATGTTTTGTTAATTATTACTTTATATTTGTAAAATTCATTAAATATTTTCAGCATTTTATCAGTACAGGCTGTTTCATATTGAATGGGACAAAAAGAATAGCACAGTACAAATTCTGTATATGATTTATTTAGCCGAAACAAATTAATTCTTAAACTACAATTATACAAGTTTTATAAGGCAGCAGCGACAAAATCTTTCGGTTACGAAATCTCCGCTAGAGCCACTGTTAATTAAAATAACCCACTAATTCCGTAGAAACACGCTAAAAATATCTATGTGAAGACTTTATTCTCACAAAAGTTTTATTCGTTTTATAGTGCAGAACTGTTAACATTTTATTTCTTGTATGTTAAATACGTTTTAATCAGTGTTGTGCACGAGTGCGTTCATGAGTTTAGCTCAAAAATTTTGAGTTTTGAGTTGAACTTCGCTCGTTTTTTAAATTATGAACTTGAGTTGAGCGAAGTTCGTTTTTTACAAAAACTTGAGCGTGAAAAAGCAATTCAAACTCAAACTCATATTAAATATTTCTGTCTGCAATATGAAAAGGAAAGTAGAAGAAATGGATAGAAAAGAGAATAACTGTGCAAAATAGATCCCGGAAAAAAAGGGCACTTGGTATTGGGAAAAAAGGCACTAGTAAAGAGGGCACCAGGAAAAAAAGCACCCGGAAAAAAGGGCACTTTTGCAATTTGCAAATCGAAAAAAAAATAAACATCCAATACTTAATTTAAAGAATGATTTTTCATAATACATTTTTACAAATTTTAATCAATTAAATTGGTACCACTTTCACTTAGTATATACCTGGGAGAAGGGGGGGGGGGTCTAGGAGCAGATTGAAAGAGAATAATAGTTTTTATATCACTTTTTGTTGATTTTAAAGAAATTTTGTCTAATAGTCACTTGCTGTTTATGAAAAATAAATAAATAAATAAATACAGTGTCAAACATACTTCGGGGGCTAAAGGCGGAGGAAAGAGGATTTTTTTTTTTTTTTTGTGTGTGTGTGTGTGTGTGTGTCATCGACCTGGGATCGAACCCAGCACTTTCTGCCTAGCAGCTTTGAAGGCATTTGTACATATATTAATTTGCAATGTGAGTGTAATAATATAGTGATATTTAATTATATTTAAAGTTTTATGGAAATTATGTTACCATAGAATGGCAAAATCTCGTTAATTGTATATTTTACGAAATATTCATAAATTGTCTGTATTTTATGGGATACCTTTTTTTTTTGGGGGGGGGGATGTGGTTTTTGGCGAGTTTTTCCGAACTCACCAAGTTGGCGCGGTTTTGCAGTTTTCTCTACCTCCTTTCCGAAATGGCGGACTGGCAGCACGGTTTCGTGGTTTTCATAGCCGTCCTTTCCAAAAGGGCCGATTTACGTGTTTTAAAGCAATTATCTAATCATAAACCGTAAAAAAAACCTTTTAAGAACTTGAATAAAGGAAAATACAAATAAAAATCAAATTTTTAAAATTTGTACAATTTTCATACACAAAATCTATCATCAAACATTACAAAACAAAAACACCATAACCCAATAGACCTAAAAAATAAATATATAAATAAAAAACAAGATTTTTTTTACTTACCCGTTTCAAAATTTTATAATCCTCGAACATTTATAATCCTTGAAAAAACGAAACTTTAATCCTAGCTACAAATTTCGAAGAAACCATGTAGACTTCCGAAATTTCACCATTTAAAAGACTACTCCAAACACATTTTTAGTTTATATTCTACATAAATACACATTTCTATAAAACTAATAAATCATAATTTAGCACAAAAAAATTGACCACTAAAATATTCAAGCCTGTTTTTCAAATGAATTTACCCTACTGTTGCCAAAATTGAAAAAGAAAAACCAAAGGAAACATGTCGGCAACAAAAGTGTCCGAACACTAGCAAAAACTCTTATGTAAAAAAAGTACACTTCGTACGGTTTTGTTAAATAAATCCTTGTCGAATCATATTCTTACACTGACTAAGAACAGGATTCGACAAGAATTTATTTCACAAAGCCGTATGAAGTGTACTTTTTTTTACATAGGAATTTTTTCTAGAGTTCGAACACTTTTGTTGCTGATTGTAGTATAAGCAGAGTGGATTTAACGTCCAACTACTACAGCGTTATGGGCGACAATCTCGGAGAAACGCAAGTAAGGTAGCAATTAACATCGCACTAGCACTGCGCTTCGGCGACAATCTCGGAGATACGCAAGTAAGGTTGCAATTAACATCGCACTAGCACTGCACTTCGGCGACAAACTCGGAGATACGCAAGTAAGGTTGCAATTAACATCGCACTACACTGCGCTTTGACGACAATCTCGGAGAGATGCAAGTAAGGTTCCATTTAACATCGCACTAGCACTGCGATTGGGCGACACTCTCGGAGATACGCAAGTAAGGTTGCAATTAACATCGCACTAACACTGCGCTTCGGCAACTTTATGCAGCAATAAGTAATATGCACGTGTGTACGCTCCGCGTACATGAAAAATAAACAAAAAATCACTGGATACAGTCGACAGCAAAAGTATCCGAGCACTAGCAAAAATTCCTACGTAAAAAATGTTCACTTAATAGAGTTTTGTTAAATAAATCCTTACCGAATCCTGTTCCTAGTCAGTCTAAGAACATGATTCGACAAGGATTCATTTAACAAAACAATATTAAGTGCACATTTTTTACGTAGGAATTTCTGCTAGTGCTCGGATATTTTTGCTGCCGACTGTACCTCACCCGCATTCTGCATGAATCTTTAAAATGAATGAAAATTCAAAACTTTTTAAAAACACGAAACATATTTCATAATTAATAAATACCTTTATTTTGCTTTTAAAACACGAAGCATATCTCATACTTAATTAAATAAATACCTTTATTTTGCTTCGTTACTCATGTCATAAAGCTTTTTCGCCGGAAGGCCTTCCGCGTCCTCGATGTCTCCCGCTTGTAGTGGACGCAGTCCACTACAAGCGATGTAGTACACTGCGGATCATTTGTAGTGGACTGCTCTAGTGGATCATTTGTCTCCAAATGATGTCCTCAGGATGTCTTATGGATGAAAGAACGTCCTGTGGACATCTTCAGGATGTATTATGGACAAGTATGTTGTTAAGAATGGATACCTCACCCGCATTCTGCATGAATCTTTAAAATGCATGAAATTTCGTTTTGCAGCGCCCAGTAATATGCATGTCTGTACGCTCAGCATACATACCCCCCCCCCGTCCCCCTCCCCCCAAAAAAATTACTGCCCTAAAAGCACACCTTTTGTAAATGATGTCCTCAGGATGTCTAATGGACGAAAGGACGTACTGTGGACATCTTCGGGATGTATTATGGACAAGTGTGTGTTGTTAGGGTGGATACCTCACCCATATTCTGCATGAATCTTTAAAATGCTTGAAATTTAGTTTTTCAGCGCCCAGTAATACGCACGTCTGTACGCTCCGCGTACATGAAAAAAAAAATCACTGGATACCTCACCCGCATTATGCATGAATCTTTAAAACATACGAAATTTCGTTTCGCATCGATCAGTAACGCGTACATAAAAACCAAAAAAATATCACTAAATACGTCTCACACAAACTCCATGAATCTTTAAAACGTACGAAATTTCGTTTGGCAACAATAACATGCACGAAAATCATACAGCTTCAAAACATCATGGTGAGGTTACCACATTTCAAACATCGATCGTTCAGCGGCGCATAAACACCGTGGTTACCAAGGTTGGCATCTTTATACGCGATCGGAAACAAGTCGCCAAGCAGTACCGTAAAGAACATTCCACCCAAAGGACGTCCTGTGGACATCTTCAGGGTGTATTTTGGTCAAGTGTGTGTTATGGTGGATACCTCACCCGCATTCTGCATGAATCTTTAAAATGCATGAAATTTCGTCTCGCAGCGACCAGTAATATGCACGTCTGTACGCTCCGCGTACATGAACCCCCCCACAAAAAAAAAAAAAAAAAAAAAAAAAAAAAATACTGCTTTAAAAGCATATTTTTTCCAAATGATGTCCTCCGGATGTCTTATGGACGAAAAGACGTCCTGTGGACATCTTCAGGATATATTATGGACAAGTGTGTGTTGTTAGGGTGGATACCTCACCCGCATTCTGCATGAATCTTTAAAATGCATGAAATTTCGTTTTGCAGCAACCAGTAATATGCACGTCTGTACGCTCCGCATACATGGAAACCAAAAAAAAAAACATCACTGGATATCTCACCCGCATTCTGCCTGAACCTTTAAAACATACGAAATTTCGTTTCGCATCGATCAGTAAAGCGTACATTAAAACCAAAGAAATATCACTAAATACGTCTCACACAAACTCCATGAATCTTTAAAACGTACGAAATTTCGTTTCGCATAGATCAGTAACGCGTACATAAAAGCAAAAACAAAAACAAAAAAAAAAATCGCTAAATACGTCTCACACAAACTCCATGAATCTTTGAAACGTACGAAATTTCGTTTGGCAGCAATAACATACGCGAAAATCATAGTTTCAAAACATCATGGTGAGTTTACCACATTTCAAACTTAGATCGTTCAGCGGCGCATAAACACCGTGGTTACCAAGGTTGGCATCTTTATCCGCGATCGGAAACCAGTCGCCAAGCAGCACTGTAAAGCACATTCCACCCAAGCATTCTTTTGCGCATATGAATAACATATTTCAATTTCATTAAGCTTTGTGCAAAGTAAAACTATTAAAATTTGGTTTAGAACGCATAGAACGCAATGCTTCGGAATGCTTTCAAGTATCCCTGTACACAAACCAGTGCTGGTATTTATTCCATTTTACATAAGAAACATCCGATATTAAACTTGAATAACATATTTCAATTTCATTAAGATTTGTGTAGAGTAAAAGTATTAAAATAGGCTTTATAGAAATACCTCCCATAGATTACAGTGCTTTGGAATACTTTCGGGTGTCTCTGTACACAAAGCAGTAGAGGTATTCACTCCATTTTCAGTAGGGAACATTCGATAATGAACTTGAATAACATATATCAATTTCAAAAATTTCATAAATATTTACGGGAGTTAGAGCAAGAGTGCGGACAGACAGACAAACCGAAGTCTAACATTTTTCATCCTTGTTGGAAAGTTTTTAAAGACCGTTACTGAAAATTTTTATCAAAAGTTTAGAGGCATTTGATCTTCTGAGAAATGGGAGGGGGGGGGGAAATCAGCTATGGATACAACTACAATTCAATCACGGTTAATTTAATCAGATTAATTTAGTCATGATTAACAGTTAATCATTTGCGGCAACTAATATATTAATCACGATTGATTTAATCACGAATAATTTAATCACGAATAACGGTTAATCGTCTGCTTATCGGATAATTTAATCATGATTGAATTTTTAGTTGCAGCATATGACTGAAATATTAATCACGATTGATTTAATCATGATTAAATTAATCGCAACTAACGGTTAGTCGTCTGTTTTTCGAATAATTTAATCGCAATTGAATTTTTAGTTGCAGCAAATGAATAACCGTTAGTTGTGATTAAATTAATTGTGATTAAATTTTTAGTCAACTAATTAGTTGATTGAAAATTTAATCGATTGATGCCCAACACTGTGTGTATAGATATTGAAAACCTTTTCAAACATTGCATTAGATGAAACAAAGCATCACATGAAATACTAGAAAAATTATGAATAAGTCCATGAGGCAATAAATTTTATTGAAATGCAAAAAGTTTTATGTTATATAATAATAATAATAATAATAATGATAATAATTGAAATTAGTTTTTATTTTCCTTATTTTCGGCTTTTACAAACAAATGCAATTTTTTTTTATTTTATGATACTTGCGATATATATTGACCGCAGTGTACTATGCATTTAGAATTGCATAAATGCATTAATACATAACATTGAAACATTTTTTTTTTTTTAACCTGAGAAAATGCAATGCAGCATTGTAAAAAAGTGACTTATCATTCGTGTTAAATTATTTTTACTTTTCTACAAAGAAGCAGAAAATAAATAAATAAATAAATAAATAAATAAAATAAAATAAAATAAAAACGGGAATGTTAATCTTCGGTAACCGTATATTATCCTGATTATGAATTGATGTAGAAACATTACTAGAATTTTGCATTACAGCAGACACAGAATTTGAAACATTCAATGTATCAAGTTTATCTTGAAAATCAGCTTTTAACTTAAAATATTGTTCATCGAATTGTGCTAACTCCGAATCCTCATCTGTTAAAGACGAATCTAAGCTTAAAAAATACTTGAACAATTCATCTAACCTTTGCAATCTAATCTTAATTTCTGTTTTTTTATTTAAACTTTCAAAAGCATTTTCCAATCTTGTCAGAGAACTTTTAATCCTACCCCTATCAATTTTAATCTCTGAAATTCTTTTTTTATCGTTTTCATCCATGTTTAAATTATGAAATTTAGCAATGTATTAAACTATAAAACAGTTCAAACTAAACTTCAAATAAATCAACTTACTAAAAAGTGCATGCCTTTTATAATATAACAATACTCTTCGTAAAAATTATTATAAATATAAAATATCATTCAAATCTGTAAGTATATAAGAAATTTTTAAACGTAAAATGTATCACAACTCTCTTTAAATTTCTATGTTTTCTTAAAGTTTCAAGTTCAGACGCTTTTAGAAAATAACTTACATAACATGAACTACTTTTCTCAATATCAAAATATGTTCAATAAGATTAAATAAAGTACTCACATCTCGCCGGTGCCTTCAATTTATGTTGTAGCAGATATGGAAATACATTCTCTTGAAATAAAGCAGAGATGTCACACTTGATTTCTTATTTTCTTTCTTTAATTTAACAATAACCAACAATAACACTTGACATAATTCACGGCACTTTACATGGATTACAAATATTTTCACTTAAAGGTATATCTTGAAGCATAAAATCATTAACAAGGAATTTATTCTATTCTAAAACAAAACGCCAACTGCATTGGGCGAATAAACTCTTAAAATACATTCATAAAATATCTAAAATATTTTCATAAAAGCCGCGAACAAAAGGGCGAAAGATAAACCTTTCCTTCATTTCCGAAAAGCAGCTACATTCCAGACATCCACAGTTGCCACTATTAAAACTTAAGTAGAAAACTAAAATATTGGTAGGAACTAAACCTATTACTTAATGAAACATAGGAATTACACTAAATTACACTGAACACCGACAAATAGTTTTTTAGATGTTTGTTCCAAAGTGTACGTGTGTGTCTATTATCAGTATAACTCAAGAACAAATATTAGCAAAAAGTTTAAACTCTGCATTCTAATTCTTTTTAGTACGAAAATGTTACTTGGAAACTTGTACTGAAGTAGGACAAATGAAGTATGCACAAGCACAAGGACATTCAAAATTAATTAATTACGTCTATGGGTGAATTTTAAATTAAGTACAGATTAACATATATTTAGACTATACAAAACAAAATGAAATAAATATGTATTTCTTACAAGCAAAAAAGCATATTTTACTTAGAATGTAATATGATAGGCAAAATCAAGCGGTTATTATTTTTTATTTATTTATTTTAATTGGATATATTTGAGGAAAGTGGTAAAAATTACCATGTGTAAGGAAATTTCTTAAAAATGATAGTTATTTTCGCATTTTTTTTTATGTTACACAAAACTTTGTTTAGAGCTCTATACTTCACGTTGCCATTATAGGATAATTTCGCATTTTGAGGTGCCTTGCATATTGAAATGAAACTTTTAACAGCTCCTCTATGCTTCTATTATTGCAATAAATGAAAAGAAATAAATGGAAGAAATTTAAATTTAGAATGCTAAAGATTATCTGGGAATGTTACTTGAAATTTTTGTCTAAGATCAGTAAGTTACTCTAAAGTTCTCTAAATAACTAGTTCTCTACAAGTTCTCTAAATAACTACAAGTTCTCTAAATAACTTGCTTGAATTGCATATTTTAAAATTTCGTTACAACTTTAAGTTTTTTTATGAATATGTAAATAATTCAACGGGGCCTTGATGCGGGGGGGGGGAATCCCGTCAATCAGAAATATAATATATATAAAATAATTTAAGCAAATTGAGATTTCTAATTTTAATTTCATTAAACTTATGTACTAAAGAATGTATTGCTATTTGCCGAATTTTCGAAAATAAGATTCCACTATCTTTACAAGTTTTGAGTCATAAATGATATTTTTTAAAAACTGAGTTGACCTCTGAGATCATTTATTCTTGAAATAATTTGTACGCAAACTAACAAGTTGACGCACATGCCTATTCCTTTATAGTAAGCTAAATAGCAAGCGAAATTTTCTAATGATTTAGCCAAGAACTCAAAGCCGACATTGACTGTGGCGCAATCAAATAAAGATTAATTAAATCAAATCATTACACTATTTTAAAATAGTATTACACTTCAAAACAACGGAACCTGAACCCCCAAATGATGGAATTTGTCTCCTATTGATAAGTTTTCTCATGTGCATAATCAAACCTATTGGAAATTTTAGAATTAAAAAAAACCACACAAAAACAGCGGATCCGCTATTCAGAAGTGTCCGTAAGAAATTTTTTACTAGAATTAAATTAATAAGTTATAATTAAGAATTATAAGTTTATAAGCTTTTTTAAGCATTAAATTAATAATAATCTTCATGTAATTGGTAATTTAAAAAATTGTAAATTACCTATGAAAGTGTTCACAGAGGAGATCTATTTAAAAATAAAAAGACAAAAAAAAAAAAAAAAACTTAAAAATGAACTTTTAATGAGTTTCGCTCCTTTTTAAAAATGAACTTGAGTTGAGCGCGTTCATTTTTTTCAGACATGAGTTTGAGCGTGAACTAGCTCGTTTTCTGCACGATGAACTTGAGTTTGAACTATAGCTCTTTTTTTCGTGAACTTGCACAACACTGGTTTTAATAAGGCACAGATATTTAGTATGGTGTATGTATTATAAAATAGATAACTGAATTTTAGGCATTACTAGGATATACAGAAAACAAAAAATCCAAAAATAACCAAAAACTTTATTTCATTTTAGTTTTTGTTAATTTTTTTCAAGAAGAAGATACAGTGTAAATTATGTAATGCATAATTTACACTCATAAAATGGAGAGAAAATTAAGCACATAAAAATTTTAAGATAACGGGGCCTAAATTATACAAACAAATGTTTAGTCTTCTTCCTAAAAAAATACACTGATGTGAATTTAAAAGTTACACAGCTTGGTAAAAAGTTTTGTATTAGAATTGTGTTGCTTTCGCACAAGCTAATTAAGTCTTTTTTCTTTTTGTCGGGCTGAGTGATTTTACGGGCATATGCGGGTTTCAAACTAATACTTTTACTTTGACGTGCCTAAATGCATGAACGCCTATTCCTAGCTGCTTTGAATTTAACTTCACTCCAATTTTCTTGTTTATAACAAACTTTGTACAAAAACATCACTTCTTTTTTCGAAGCGGAATACTTTGACATCTGATAATTTAAATGTATTTCCATCAGAGTCCTTAGCACTGTTCGGTGCCATCTCACTATGTAATTCCTTAAAGTCTATGAAGTCTTCATAGCTTAATTTCCTAACTTGAAGAGATGTCCACCTTTTTTCCGCATTTCTGATCAATGAAACATATTGGTTAGGTACATACACTGGTCCCGATTTCTTTGCCCTCAGTGATGCTGTGGACTGAGTCTCCCTAGTTTTGCGTGTGCCCACGAATCAGGTACTTGTGAGTGTAAGCTTGGACATAAAGATGTTGGACTGCATACAAATACATTGATATCAGGTACCTAAAAAAGAAGACAATGCCTAAGTAAAATTATTTCCTTTTGAATGAGTTTATCAGTAAAACAGTGAAGTCTGGGTCTATTAATTCAATTTATCAGTACAAATCATGGACGTTATCTTCGTTCTTACCTTCTTTTTTTTTTTTTTTTTTTTTTTTTTTTTTGTTGTTGTCCGGTACAACTTTCGGAATAAAAAATGATTTCTTACCCAGGGTTGTTTTTTGATAGCTCTTCAATTTATTTATAGGCACAAGTGGCTATTTCATTGACACCACTATGTCCTAGTCCTTCATGCCAGAAAAAGCAAATGCTCGTTTCGTTTTCAATTTCAGTTACCTGTAAAAAAAGAAGAAATTGTTGATTTTATCACAGCACTGTTTTTTGTAAGAAGTTCTCCCAAACACAACCCAAATAAACTCATCCGTGACCCCTTCCAGGGCACAAATAACGAATTCAGGCTTCAATACGAAGATTACGGCCTATACTACTAAGTCAAGTAGGTGAAGTGAAGTGGTGAAAAATAAAATAATGAATACTGATACTTACTGTAAAATTGAAACAATTGAGACGTGACTTGTAGAAAAAAGCTGATGTTTACCCAATCGGTACTGGTAAGACTGCTTGCAAATCATACACAGGTAATTGTATTTCACCTTTTTTAGCCTTTTCTTTGTCCGCTGTTTTTTCTGTTCGACTAATTTCTTTTTCTTCCTGATGCTCACGAAAGGTTTCTTAGAGCTTGGTCTTTTCCTCTCTTGCTGCATTTTTATATGCTTCACACTGATCACATTGGTATTTCTTAAGCAAAAAAAAAAAAAACGCTATGTTAAACTCAGTATTAAATATACGTGAATAAGTATCATATTTAGCAACTGATTTATTAACAGCAGAACGTTTAGCAGAATAGTGTCGGTGCATTTCTGCAATAGTCAACCCACTATCTATATACTCTCTTGAGGAAGTCTTCTTCTACAATGGCTCTCAGTGCGAGGAATTGAATTTATATGATTTCTGACAGAGTTCAAAACCACTTCAGGAATCTTCTTTTGATTGTTGTGTTTACCTCTTTTATCTTAAGGTTAAATTCCAGTTTCACTTGCTTTGGCTTGAATTACAGTGCGAATCGTCCTTTCTGTAATTCCCAAGGTATTTGTCAAGAAAGTTTTGCATACTCTTATCTTTTTATGATTATTCTTCACATAAAAAGCACAATTAGGCTTTCTTGGTTCTGCGGCAGATATGCAGCGGTATTTTAGATTAAGGGTTCAATGTATGAAATCAAGAAGTCTTTTTGGCGCATAATTCCCAGTAATTTTTAAATAGCTGGGATCTGAAGTCTTCTGTCAAGTTCTTTGAACATGAGAGAACACATTTATCTTTACAAGGAGGTCCCACCTTTCGATCCTAAACAGTTTCCCCTGTTCGCGAAGTGTAACTTTGACCTGAGTTCTTAAGTAATTTAGTTTTTACTTCTTTCCAGTTATTTACATATCTTAATCTTTTTTTTTTTACCTCTTTTGGTTTTATTTATGTTTCTGTGTCATTAACATTAATAGCTGGGTTGTCAATAGGCTTATGAGGGACTAGTGGAGCACTTGAATCCTCACTACTTGAGCCTTCGCTACACGGAGGTTCGTATTCATCACTAGATCCCATTGAAAACATTTTTTCACTGACTTCAGAGTCACTACCAGGACTGGAAGAGTATTTACTTTTTTAAGTTTTCTTAAAATAACTTTAGTTGAACTTGCATAACCAACCACCTAATCTGATTATACTGCTGTTACTTGTTTAATTGATGAATCATGCTGCGAAGTTGTTGGCTGCGGATTTTTGCTTGTACACTCATTTACTGGTGTCATTACAAAATCATTTGGTAAAATTGATGGCTGTTTATTTTCTCTTCCACCTTCATTTGTTGCGCCTCTGAGTTCTTTCTTTAACTTATTATTTTCTGTATATATTTTTTTTCTTGCTTCGTCAACACATTTGCCGACTGTATGATTTTTCTTTAATCGTTCACTCATTATTGGCCCTAAAAAAAAAAAAAAAAAAAAAAAGCATAAATAATCTATTAATGTTAAAGCCTTGAATTAATTACACATACATTTTGCACAAGAAAACGTTAAAGCGCATCCATGTGCAATTGACCATTTTGGGTAAAAATTGTTTTGGCCATAGACTTCGTATTCTGCGAGCTAATCAGAACAGATATCCCTTCGGATACGGAAGCATTTAGATAGTACAGAGGTTAATTTTAGAAATGTGTTAAGTTACAAACACTAGTAATCTTTTGTATGTAATATTTTTTTGTTATTACTTTAAATATAAAACTGAAAAAAAAAGGTACAGAATTACATAGGCCTACATAAAAAGGTTTTGGACTAAAAATGGTGTAAAATTAATAGCGTGATAGCGTTAAAAAAAGAAGAAAAAAAAGAAAGAAAAAAAAGGCCAGGAAGCGAAATGCAATTACTTCGTTGTTCCACCATAAGCTTTAAGGCTTTGTGCTACCATTAAGCATTAAAACTCAATTAGTCAAAAAACTGCAGTTACGTCATTGTTCTTCTGGAACGGCGATATAACCCCATTTTGCCGAATCACCCACAATTTTCTCGGGACGCTCTTTCCCGATTTTTTATCACTGTTCTGTAATTTTATGATTAAGAATTTGATTTGGAGGTGGAAGAGGATTATTTTAACGCTTAAAAGTAAAAAATATAATGTATAACAAATAACAATGATAATAGATTATAAAATATAATAAATGTAATTTATAATTTCAGTGGCGAATCCCCCTTTGCGACGAATGTTCATGTTTTGAATTTTTCAACTCAGAAGAAATTTAACACTTAAAATAATCTCCCCCCTTCCAAGTCCAATTCATAGCCATAAAATTACCGATTAGTGATAAAGATAGGGGAAAGGCCCCTTAAAAATGATCCATCCTATTCGGATGGTATTTTCCATAATAAATGGCAGGAATATGTTGTGGGGGGCCAGAGCAGTATAATTATTCATTTTCAAAAGTATTTTACTTATGGTTAATGGAGCATTATTAAACTCACTATTTTACAAACATTTTTATTGTACAATTCATTCAAAATTTAGACTTTAATTTTTCAATAGATCTCTGTAAGAACAGTTTAGTTGATTTTAAACTAAACTTTAATTTCAAATTTTCTAAATGTTTCGTTGTTCAGAAATTGAAAGTTTACTTTTTAGAACTCCCCAATTTCGTCGCATAAATAAATGTTAATAGATATCACTTACAGAATGTTCAGTCGATTATAAATTGAACTAAACACCAATACTTCATTAAAGTGATACGAAATGACTTTTGTATACAAAGCACAAAAGCCGACCAATACTATGTAAGTCAGCAAGCGAAAAAGATCCGGTCAGAGAAAGTACACCAAAAGTTTTAACGTAATTTTACAATAAAATGTATCATCAGATTCCATTAAAGACCATTTTATTAAATACAAATATTCATACTGCGCGTAATCAAAATAAGAAGCACACAGCAAGCATTTGAACCGTACATTTGTTTCTCCCAACAATAACAATCATTCGATAGAAAATGACGTTGCTAGACCAAGCATTAGAACCGACAGGTGAATTTTACATGAACCCGAATCCGCCGCCTTTATACCCGAACCCGACCTGAAATCCGACTTCTTTTACCCGAAACCCGAAAACTAAATAAAGATTACTGATTCATCTAAAAATCAAGCAAAACTTTTTTTAATTATAAAAAAAAAACGCAAATTTTCACTGTCACAAAGTGTATAAATTACTTTAAAAAGAATTTAAGACGTAATTACTAACTGTATTAACTTAAAACCTTTAAAATCTGAAAAGTGGATCAATGATAATTTGTAACCATTTATGTGACTTGTGAACTTCAAGAGTAAAAAAATAATGTACTTCAAAGTGTCAGTAATTTATGGTTTAGTACTCATATTATGAAAAAAAAAAGTATTATTCTTCATTACTTCCGTTCGATGTGAATGTTTACTTTACTATAATAATTTTGGTAGCATGTATCTGATTCGCAGTTAAACATCTGCTTTATTACGAGCACTTTAAATTCACACGATCAGCAAATTAGCTTCCTTCGGTTGCTGTTTTGATGCAGAGTGTCTTTGTTCTAGAGAAGACGATAAAGAATATAATCTGCCTTGATGGAATTCGTTTCCTAAATGTGTTTATTTTACATTTTCTTCTTCTTTTTTTTTTTTTTTTAATTAAATCCACAACAAGTATTTCCTCTGTATCTGCTGTATATAAAAGTGTAGATGAAAGAAAATTCAAAATTTCGTTAATATAAAAACGTGGATTAAAATTCATTGAAAATGAAGGTAATTTAATGTAAATTCAGAAATAATTTAAATTCCCAGAACATAAAAGCGAGGTTATATTGTAATTCTGTTACACATATATTATTGACAGTCAATAAAGATTTATAGTACTTTCTAATTTTCATGCAATTTCTACAAAAGATCCGTATTAGATTTGTTGAAGAAAAGAAAACATATATGGATATTTTTTTTCTCTTTTTTCATGCTTATACTCCAGATGTGAAAACAGATCTTTTTTTTTTTTTTTTTTTTTTTTTTTTTTTTTTTTTTCAGGTGGATATCCGCGGATACGGATACGAATAAGGAGCTCCGAAACATGTTTAAAAACAGTTATAGAGCTATAATTATGTCCACAAATTTTTGCTTACAATAGTATTTTTTTTTTTTTTTTTTTTTTTGAAAGATGTTCTCAAGTCGACCCGACTCGTAGAAAACTAAACCCGACACACAAGAAAAAAGATTCAGTCAACCCGACCCGGAAGTAAAAAAATGCATTCAACCCGACCCGAACCCAACCCGCAAGAAAAAATAATTGCCAACCCGACCCGATGCAGGGCTCTAACAAGCATATAGAGTGCAACCATATACAGTGCATGCGTGTAAAACTTCCGGTAAAATAAACAAGTGCAAGTCATCTTTCCATTTCGTTTAAATCTGTTGAATGAATATTTCTCACTTAAATGTGAGTTAAGTTTCCGAATTTAACAGAAACAGATAAAGGTCCATAAGTTACGCTATATTTTCTGAAACCTTTCTGCGATGAACTATAACATCTTTAATTTTTCTTTTTACAATGTGATAATAATAAATGCGTGTTAATTTGTTACATTTTACTATGTTGACGAACCCTGCTCAGGAAGGAAAAATAATTTTTCATAATAACCATACTCTAAATAAAATATTTTGTGAAGTTCTATTTTCACCTCTGGTTTTTTGTATAATATCACGTTTTAAGCTGCCTTGAATACGAAATTTAAATTTTTAGCTATTGATCTGTATAGTATACTTGTTATTAACATAACTTAATAAGAAATTATTTCAGGAATCTGTAGCATTGAATTGCAGAGTAAAAGAAAGTCATGAGTGACACACCAGATTATTTTCATATTTTTAAATCTTAAAAAAAAATTAATTGTTGCCACTCGACATTATACAAATGCGGCCAAACCCTGTACCGCATACGATAGCGTTATATATATACTTTTTTTTGGTCCCTGGTACCTGCCCCTGGTAGGAAAGGCACCTGAAAACACTTGTATATAGTATTGTCATTGATGATTAAGTCGTGTACAAAATTTCAGGTCATTCGGACTACCAAAAGTGGTCGAAAACTGAATTCCAATATTCCGTTACATACATTAATTTTAATACTTACATAACTTAACTACATTTTTAGAAAAAAATAGTATGCAGGAATTTGAAATACTTGAAAGGTAAAAACATTTTACAATATTTAAATAATGCGTCATTGGATTTATCACTATTTTTACTTTCTTCTATATGTAGAGAAAGCATTCGATTCGTGAAACTTTGCTAACTCCAGTTTTCAATGAATTTACACGGTTTGGGATGTCCTGAACACGATTTGACTGTTTTTAGAAAATGTCTGTCTGTGTGTGTGTGTGTACCACAAATTTTGTGGACGCTGTATCTCACGAACCAATGAACAAAATTTAACCAAACTTGGTATTTAGTTGAACCCTGACATAAATTGGTGCTGATTAGATTTTTGGAACAATGGCTCAACAGGTGGCGGTGCGATCGCATTTTTTCTAAACTTTTAACATGTCAGAATAGGACAAAATTTCGTATAAATGTACATAATGAGAGTTATTTTAATCGTGTGATTGTAAAATTAATATGGATTATTGCTAATACTAGTAGTTAACTAGGAAAAAAATTGTGCATGTGGGAGCACCGCTCCCCCCCCCCTGGGGGGAAGTACCCCCCATCCCCCCCCGGGGGGAGTAAATTTTCAATATGGGTATCTTTCGAAAAATCTCGTCAATACCTTTAAAACGAATGGTTGAACTATTGATCTGTGATAATTTAAAACAAAGCTATCGATTTTTTTTTATGTTTTAACGAAAAAAAAAACTTAGAAAAAAAAATCATTTCTTTTGATATAGGCGAAAAATTTACTTTCTTTCGGCATTTAGTGATGGATATAATTCTGTCAGATTAAAATCGTCTGCATTTATAATGAAAAGTAATTTATTAATTTAATAAATAATTTGTATTGAATGAATTTTGTGTAAAATTATACAGAAGAAAGTCATGCGGTGGCCACATCATACTAGTTTATAATGTTGTTGTTTATGTACTAATTTATGTATAATGCTTATTTTTGCGTTTTCTTGGAGACGAGGACAGTGCATTTTAATGATTTTTTTTTTTTTTTTTTTTTTTTAAATCTTATTTTAAATTATGTTACTTGAAATATATAAAATTATAATTGAAAATATTGCAAGTCTTTGCGTTTCTATTTTATGGCACTAAGGTTTCATGAAAAGTACTTTCCAAACCTACTGGCATTTTGTTTCATATTTGCATGCATGCATATTTAGCTACATCAATTATTAATAATGCGACAGTTTCAAATGTACACAATGCATGCATGAAGGACCTTAAATGCTTGCAGTGCTATAATTTGAAACAGTGTTAGTCAATGAAATTTGCATGAACAATGTGATGACAATTTCTACCGTTGTGTAAAGAGTTAGGAAGAGTCGTTTAATTTTGTAAAAGACATACTGTCAGAAGGTATTTTCTATGTATTGGTGGAATATTTCGCTTTTAGATTCGAAAAAATTCCATTAGATTAAATTGAATTTCGTTAAAATTTAATTCCAATAATATATTAAAAAATATATTATTTACATTTAGTTTTAAAAAGAAAAAGTATTTTTCACAACTGTATTATTTACATTTAGTGATGCGAAATGGATTTAAAATCATTCTATTTCATTAAATGTTATGCATATTTGGAAAGTATTCATAAATATTTAGTCTATTTAGATACTTAAAGTTATTAAGTTTACATATTTATACAAGTATTAAATCAATCTCTTAATTTAATAATCCGAAATATATAAAAACAATCAACCAGTTATTTGAATATTTTTGGTGTAGTAACTGGTGTAGTATTTTTGGTTCTAAATGCATCTTTACCCTGTTTTACGTTGCCACATTACGTAAAATGAAAAAAAAAAAAAAAAAAAAGCCTCTTTTTAAAAATTGGCAATAAATAAAGTTTGAGTTCACGGTTCAAAATTCTTTTAATTCGATAGAAATTTGAAGATTTTCTAGAAAAATGCTAATTGATTAAATTAAAGGCCACTCATAGGTTGGAATTTTATAGTTTTGCAAGCATTTTATAATTTGCAAGGTATTTTCAATTAAAAATTACATATTTAAAATATTTTTAAATCATCACGTCTCATATATAATTATATTACACTTAATACAAAATCTGAGAAAATATACATGAAATTAATTCCTCCAAATCACGTAAATCTTTCGTTACTATTCCTTACTATAAAAAAATTTCTGAATCGATTGTCAAAGTTTTACGCACTGTTAATATAGCTGTATCCTATAAACCCAAATTTCTAATTCATAATTTCCTGTCTAATTTTAAACCTGTTATCCCCCTTTTACCCGTACAGGTATTACTTATAATATCCCTTGCAAATCTTGCAGTTCGGTTTATATAGGTAAAACTGACCGTTCCTTTCATATCTGAATTCTCGAACATAAAAAAATTTCAAAAACCGCAATATACGTTCTAAAATATGCCATAGAAACTGACCATCTACCTGATTTTAGCAATACTAAAATAATTCTATCTAACTGTTCAAATTACCATTCAAGAATTTTCCTCGAGGGCTGGTATACGAAGCCACAGTTTTCCCCAATTAATGAGGCATGCGCAGTTCCCGCTGAATACACTGTACTCTGTTAAAGGAGTTTTCTTGTTCTACTCAACGAATTACTTTTTGATGTTTTACTGATGAGGAGCGTTTAAATTTATGTTTTGTGTATTTTATTGTTTTAAACTGTATATTTTTAATGTATAGTGTCTCAGTTTTTGATGTGATTAAAGTTTAATAAAAAAATAACATTCAATTTAATTTAATTTCGAGAGAGATAATGTTGAGAAGTTGGTTGACAGTTGATGGAAAACTTGGTACTATAGTGGATGATTATGAAATTAGAATTTCTTTTTTCTTTTTCTTTTTTCTTTTTCTCTTTTTTTTTTAATTTCGAATTTATTTTTATTTTCCCAGGAAGTACTGAACAAAGTATCCTTGAAATTCAGACATTGGAAGAAAATTCTTAAATTCACACTGTTTAGTAGCGATTTAGTTGCGAGTGCAATTAATAGTTTAATTTTCGATGGCATATGAGTATTTGCAGTAAGTAAATTTTTACTGTGCTTGCGAGAAAGATAGCTTCTTATTTATTACAAAGATTATAAACTAAATATATAGAGCAAAGAGCGACCTACTGATAAACCGCGGTAGAAAGATCCCTGGCGTCATCTGCGCTTGGGTGAAAATGGCTGGTCCATTTGTAAAATAGGGATGCCCGTAGCAGAAAGCAAAGCAAGAGTATCAATGATTACCAGACGAAAAATTTCCCTCTCTCTTCCTTTGCTGTATCTCCTAGCTCGTGAGTGGAATCGCCCTGGCACTTTACCAACCGGGGATCAATACAACGCAGTTTATACGTACGTCAAAAGTTCATTTGAATCAAATAAAACTTCAGAAAAATATCGTTAAGAGGAAAAGTTGAATTTTTTGGTTCTATCTTTAGAGTTGCGAACCTATAAGGGGTTTTTGATAAAAATGATTAAATATATTATTATTATTTTTTTTTTTAAGTTTGGATAAAATAAATGGATTCCTAAATTATATACATGATACGTGAAAATCCCCTTGTGTGCTTGAAACTCTATCGTTACTTTTCACGCTTTACTTATTTACTAAGATTTATGAATTCATAACAGGGTCAGTTGCACCCCTCTCTTAACCTGTCAATCAAATGACGGGCGAATTGCACCCGACCTCCTTCCTTTGTTCTTCTAATCTCGGGCGAGTTGCACCGCTTGGGATTTTTCGGACGAGGTTCAATTGCACCCCTCTCTTTACCTGTCAATCAAACGACGGGCGAATTGTAACGATTTACTGATAAGTCATTAGGGGAAAAGGTTTCTAGAATGTCAACTTAATTCCATCATAAAATCTTCCTTATAAAAGCGCCGCATTTAAATTTAGATGAAGAATATTAAAATTGTAGATTACAAAATAACTGATATATTTTATAGAGTTTATTTATATTGTAAAAGAGCCGTATTAGTGTTCAGCATAAGTTGTTGTTAAAAAGGGAAGACACCATTATACCGCCTTCCTTCCCTTTCCATCAGCCAATAAAGGTCCGAGGGTTGCCTGACAAGGTTTTGCATGTGCTGCGCGCGTCCACATATTCATTAGTTCACGTAGTGTGCTGTCGTTAAGTCGTAAGGCGCGTTTAAGTTCGTTAGTAATAATGGAATTCATGTTGAGCGAAAAAGGACGTAGGCTTATGGTTTACGGTAACTACAAATTTTACAAGCAGCATGAAACCGGAGAAAGACTTAAATGGAGATGCGTCCAAAGAAACTGTTTAGCAAAGATTTATACGGATGGAAATGCTACAGTTATTATAAAATCTGATGTGAGCCATAATCATGGCCTTGATAAAAACTTGAAAAGACAAGCCTTCTCGAATAGTGTGAAAAGGAAAGCTTTAGACGAAGTAAACGAACGCCCACAAAAATTAATTAGAAGAGAAATAAGTGGTGCACTCCTTCAAGTTTTACAGAAGAATTCAATGTAAAAGATATGGAATATATAAGAAAAAATTTGAGTAGAGCACGGCGTGCAGTATTACCACCCCTTCCCAAAAACGCAAAAGAAGTGCATTCTGCTCTTGCTTCATTGGATATTAAAACATATCAGGGGGAAGAAATGCTTCAAGTTAACAATGAAGAAAGAGGTATCATTTGCTTTCCAAGGGCCTCTAATCTGCAATTTTTGTGTAAAAGTGATACGATATTCATCGATGGAACATTCAAACATTGTCCAAAACTTTTTATCAGATGTTTTTGTTGCACATCAATGAAAATGGCCACTACATGCCACTTGCTCACTTTCTCTTGCCTAACAAAAGTACAAATACTTATGAAGATATGTTTGTATTGCTGACAGAGTGTTGTGAAAAATTAGCATTGAAATTTGAGCCCAAGAATATTGTCGCTGATTTTGAAATCGGAATTCATTCAGCAATTAAAAGAATATGGCCTACAAGCAATATCAGATGATGTCGTTTCCATACATCTCAACCATAGTGGAGAAAAATTCAAGAACTTGGTTTATCAAAAGAATATAAAGAAAAGAATTCTGATATTGGAAAGTGGCTACGTTGGCCATTCGGACTGGTCATACGTTGGTCATTCATTCGGAAAAATTATTCGCAAATTTTTTAAACACGCCATGGGTTTTTAACCCATGACAGTCCTAAGCCTGTGAAAAGTGTGAAGGGAAAATTATACGAATATGTATTAAAAAAAATTATGTAATAATATCTTAGAGGATGCAACTCGCCCTTTTGTAGAAATGGCTAAGCGGTGCAACTCACCCCTTGGTTCGAGGTGGTAAACGGTGCAACTCACCCCTTGGTTCAGAGAGTAAGCGGTGCAACTCGCCCGTTTAGGTATTCTCCGGGTGCAACTAATCTACTCCCCATAAGAGGTTTTGCATAAACTAATTTTTCGCAGTGAGGCTCAAAGCATATAATCTTCAAAGTAAATACGTGGCAAGTCGAAAACCCCTTATGGGCTTTGAATTCTGGAAAATATCTGTAATCTAGCTCATTATTCTTTTCATGGTAATTTTCCGTCTATTCAAGTAAACTTTTCGCATAAATTGCCATATACATTTAGCTTTTAACTCGTATAATACAAAAGTGCTATCTTTTTCGCATGTGCAGAAAAAGATTATTTATTACAAATACGTATATCAATGCGAAACTGCGTATATTTTAATTTTTTATAATAATTTTTATGTAGTGTTTTGCATTTTTTTTTTTTTTTTTTTTTCGAAAAATTTTGTTGAAATCCATTTTTGTTATAATTTAACATCTTTTAAAAAATTAATAATTATAGAAATGAAAATAACATATACCTAAATATTTGAAGCATTCTTTAAAAAATAAATAAATAAATAAAATAAAAATAATAAAAAATAAAAAAAATAGTAGTTGAATCATGCTGAGGATACCCATGTCATTTGTAGCTTTTTAGAGATTAATTCAAAATACAGTAATTCAAAAACTTCTTTGTTTTCGTTTAATTTGAGTTTTGTCTCTTAACTTCACTCGCGAATAAATCGTTACTGAAAAGTGGGATCCTAAGAATGTCCATTGCCTATTCTTTCACATTTTCCTTGGAAAAAAGAAACAAAATCGCCCCCTTAAGTTATGGAACATATTTTACTCAATATAGAGATTTTTATGAAAACTGCACAATAATTTTAATTTGGCAACTTAAAGTTTCGATCGCTTTTATAAAATACTGTATTTTAACTCTTTGTAATTTTGAATGCTGTTAAAAATCAATATTTAAGGGAAGAAGTAATGAATTACACGGGTCTACAACTAAAATTTTAATTTGATAATTTTAGCTGATCTTTATCTTTTGGTAGGCTGAAACCTGTTGCTCTCTACCACGTATGCATTTTTGTCAAACCCGGGTATCTACTGGCACAATTTCTTCCGTGGCTCTTCCCCAATATATTTTTCACGCTTAATTAGAATTAATGATTGAAAGTATTCGAACCTATCGAAAATGAAGTAATTATTCGGGAGACATCTTATATTGACAATAATTACAAGATAAAAAGATCTTTTTATATACCATGTTTTTAAATTTTCTGTTTAATCATATAAACGCTACCGAAGGCAGCGGGAACCCGGAGCAATTGGATAAATTTTTAAAAAAATTCATTGCTCTCGTGTTTTGAGCTATTATAAAAGTTTCAAATGTCTAGCTAGTTGGGAAGTTAGTGAAAAATCGATTGCAAGCTTTGTACTGGTAACGCTGCCGAAGGCAGCAGGAACCCGAAACATTTGGCTAAAGGTATTAAAAAAATGCATTTTAACCGTATTCTGAACTATTCTGAAAGTTTCAAATGTCTAGCATAGTCAGGAAGTTAGTTAAATAAATTTTCTGTTGAATCATATAAACGCTGCTGAAGGCAGTAGGGACCTGAAACAGTTGACTAAAACTATAAAAAAAAATATGTATTGTCACTGTATTCTGAGCTATCCTGAAAGTTTCAAATGTCTAGCTAGTCGAGAAGTTACGGAAAAATCGATTGCAATCTTTGTACTGATAACGCTGCCGAAGGCAGCAGGAACCCGAAACATTTGACTAAAGGTATTAAAAACATGCATTTTAACCGTATTCTTAACTATTCTGAAAGTTTCAAATGTCTAGCTAGTCGGGAAGTTTGTTAAATAAATTTTCGTTCGAATCATATAAACGCTGCCGAAGGCAGTAGGGACCTGAATCAGTTGACTAAAAGTATAAAAAAATTTGGAGTGACTCCACTCGACTTTCCGAACATTGAGTAATTAACAGTTTTTTAGATAAAGTAAAGAAAGAGGAGTCGTTAAACAAACAAAAGATAGAAAACCATAATAGAGTGTTTGAGTATTTTTCTCCATATACTACACGATGTTTTACTTAACGCTACCGAACTTTGAGCCCATAGATCATAATGATAAAGAATTTTTCGTTGTGTCCCTGTAAAAAACCTATAAATGCTAGATTCACCAAAATGCTTATAGTTAGTGCAACAGTGATTTATAATATTCATATAAATTTTCAGCTCAATTGAATAAGGCGTTTAGATGCTATCGCAGTTTTAAAAATTTGGTCCCATAGGCCATAATGATAAAGAATTTTTCTTTGTGTCCCTGTAAAAAAACTATAAGTGCTAGATTCTCCAAAATCTATACAGATTTGAGTATTTGTAACCTGTAATATGTGTATAAATTTTTTGCTCAATTGAATAAGGCGTTTAGATACTATCGCACTTTTAAGATTTTGGTCCCATAGGCCATAATGATAAAGAATTTTTCTTTGTGTCCCTGTAAAAAAACTATTAGTGCTAGATTCACCAAAATCTATAGGGTTCGTACTATGGTGACTTACAATATACGTACCAAATTTCAGCTTATTCGAACGAAGCGTTTAGACGCTAGCGTGTTCACTCACAGACATACACACATACATACACACATACATACACACATACATACACATACATACACACACACGTACATACATCATCGCAAAAATAGTGAAAACGGACTCATTGGACCTCGAAACGTATAGAAACATCAAAATCTCAAATTCGGATTTTTGACATGATTACAATACTTTCCTCACTATAGTGTTCGGAAAGTAAAAAATCTGGAGTGACTCCACTCGACTTTCCGAACATTGAGTAATTAACAGTTTTGTAGATAAAGTGAAGAAAGAGGAGTTTTTAAACAAACAAAAGAGAGAAAACCATAATAGAGTGTTTGAGTATTTTTCTCCATATATTACACGATGTTTTATTTAACGCTACTGAACTTTGAGCCCATAGATCATAACGATAAAGAATTTTTCGTTGTGTCCCTGTAAAAACCTATAAATGCTAGATTCACCAAAATACTTATAGTTAGTGCAACAGTGATTTATAATTTCATATAACTTTTCAGCTCAATTGAATAAGGCGTTTAGATGCTATCACACTTTTAAAAATTTGGCCCCATTGGCCATAATGATAAAGAATTTTTCTTTGTGTCCCTATAAAAAAACTATAAGTGCTAGATTCTCCAAAATCTGTACATATTGAGTATTTGTGACCTATAATAAGTGTATAAATTTTTTTCTCAGTTGAATAAGGCGTTTAGATGCTATCGCACTTTTAATAATTTGGTCTCATAGCCCATAATGATAAAGAATTTTTCTTTGTGTCCCTGTAAAAAAACTGTAAGTGCTAGATTCACCAAAAACTATACAGATGGTGCAACTCTAACCTATAATATGAGTGCAAATTTTTTGCTCAGATTAATAAGGCGTTTAGACGCTATCACACTTTTAAGAATTTGGCCCCATAGGCCACAATGATAAAGAATTTTTCTTTGTGTCCCTATAAAAAAAAAAAAAAAAACTATTAGTGCTAGATTCTCCAAAATCTGTACAGATTGAGTATTTGTGACCTATAATATGCGTATAATTTTTTTTCTCAATTGAATAAGGCGTTTAGATGCTATCGCACTTTTAAGATTTTGGTCCCATAGGCCATAATGATGAAGAATTTTTCTTTGTGTCCCTGTAAAAAAACTATAAGTGCTAGATTCTCCAAAATCTATAGGGTTCGTACTATGGTGACTTACAATATACGTACCAACTTTCAGCTTATTCGAACAAAGCGTTTAGACGCTAGCGTGTTCACTCACAGACATACACACATACATACACACATACATACATCATCGTAAAAATACTGAATACGGACTCATTGGACCTCCAAACGTATAGAAATATCAAAATCTCAAATTCGGATTTTTGACATGATTACAATACTTTCCTCACTATAGTGTTCGGAAAGTAAAAATGTATTGTCACTGTATTCTGAGCTATCCTGAAGTTTTCAAATGTCTAGCTAGTCGAGAAGTTAGTGAAAAATCGATTACAAGCTTTGTACTGGTAACGCTGCCGAAGGCAGTTAGAACCCGGAGTAGTTGGTTAAAAATATTTAAAAAATGCATTTTCACCGTGTTCTGAACTATTCTGAAAGTTTCCCATGTCTAGCTAGTCGGGAAGTTAGTTAAATAAATTTTCTGTTGAATCAT